>OX451400.1:1672317-1721118 GCA_949629135.1 Eremobia ochroleuca | reverse complement strand
CAGCTGCATCCGGTTAGACTGGAAGCCGACCCCAACATAGTTGGGAAAAGGCTAGGCAGATGATGAGGCGAGAACAACTGCCGACAAACTTATGCAGTTTGGCAGACTAGGTATTGTTAATACAGATTTTGAATAAATAAATAAATAAATAATAAAGCACACTAGGACTCGCGTCGGGCCGCGTCGCAACGCAATAATAGTTTCGAAGACAGGGCCTACTTTTGTAAGTCCGTCAACGAAGATACGGGCCCATCCGAAAGCAGTTTGAAACTTACACACATGCACACATACATTTGAATTCCTTAATGCAAAATGTACGAAAGTGATGAAGGATGAATTTTGCAATGCGTTTCGTTGCGGCAGGACCTGCCCTAATCTGCGGTAACCTTTACGAATTTTCCTTCCTCTGTTATCCTTGACTTGAACAGCATAAAGCTAAAAAAAAACTATGCAACAATCACAGCCAGGACATTACTTTTAGCTTAATAGCTGTACATTATGTATTAAAGAACAGACACAATAAAATAAATGAACAACGTTTGAGTGTCATCATAATCATCCTATAATGTTCACACAGGCTCCTCTCTGTGAGAGGGAGTGAGCCATAATTCGCCACACGGGCCCAGTTGTTGTTGTTCATGTCACACGTCTCCGGAATTTTACTTCTAGGACAAGCCGGTTTTCTCACGATCCTTTCCTTCACCGTTTCGAGAGCAGTGGTGATGAAATTAAATACACAAAGTAATGTGTTTGTCTGAGTACGACCTGTAACTCGTAAGTCAGTAGGGCCGACCCGGGTAAAAATGATTTTCGGTGTGATTTCGGCCTCATTTCGGCGTTTTTGGAGTCCCTGGTAAAAAATACGATGTTTTGTTCAGTACCTCGGCCTGTTTTCGGCGTATTTTCGGCCCGTATTTTTTACGAGGGGATACCACTGGGTCTACTGTACCACCACTGCTCCTGATTATTTTTACCTATAGGTAATACTAATTTCCCCAAACATTTCAGTGACGAATGCGTCTGGTTCGCGATTCAGAAAGGCATCGACGCATCCCGCAGCACCATCCGTTACTTCAAACACAACGACATGGATCACCTCGAAGAGATGCTGGCTGAGGCTCAGAAGAAGAAGGAGCTGAACCCTCGCAGACGAGCCTTCCTCATCGCTGAAGCTATTTACTTCAATACCGGGGAGATGTGCCCGTTGAAGAGATTGGTGCAGCTGGCTAGGAAGTACAAGTTGAGGATCATTTTGGATGAAAGCTTGACTATTGGGGTGAGATTTAATTACATGACTATGGTATAAAATAATTCTCTGAATAGACTTAAAATTGTTAGATATGTGTGAAGTGTCTTCCGATTTCCCCTGGTCTGGGGGAGATTCACGGACATGCGCTTCCGCGAATTCACCATAGTGGGGATTTTTTAGCGGAGCTAAACGGAACCTCGACGATTTACATTTAGGTGTGTTGCCGCCTTTATATTTATAGAAAAGCATGCACAACCCATGAAATAGAAAAACATCACGCTTTGTTATTTTGATATTCACACCAAAAATACAATGTGTAACGTTAAATGCACAAAACCTCAGACACCCCAACTGATTTTTAATTTAATTGACCTATTTCAGAGAGAAAATAAGTCATTAAAAAAATTATAAAGGTTTTATGTGCTGTTTTAGTTTTACTGGCCATTCTGATCGTTTCTTGCGTCTGCGACGACGCTTTACCGAGGGAGGAGTCGTCACCGGGCCGCTGCGCCGCGCTGACATTGGCTTGCTTGACCTATTAATAAATAGACACGGCAACGTTTTAATGATGATTTTTTTGAAAAATGTGACCTATATTAAAAAGTGGTTCAATTAATTCTGCTCGTTATTCTGATCAAACTATTTTCAGGTTTTGCGCATTTAACGTTACACGTTGTATACATACATATTTTTATTTTGACGTGAGTGTTGCGAATTTACATAATATAAATTTCCATAAACATATATATAAATTCTAATGTAATACTTTTTATGGACACTTCAACCATCCATTACTTTAACAATGACTCGCGACATTCAAGTGCAGTCCTTAAATGGTTATACCCAACATTCTTGAACCAAATAAAGCAATGAGTAAAATATTTACATAATTATAAGACAACTATATTTTATCACTTTGAACTGCTTCGTTGGTCCCAAACACTACTACTGAGCATGAGATTCTGGTTTCGATTCCCAGGTCAGGCAAAAGGGTTATTGTGTTTTCCATCAGGAATTTCCCAGTAGCAGCCTGAAGTCTGGATTAACGCCCGGTTGATGAAAATATGCTCGACCCAATTACATGGGACTTGTAATGTCTCATGTAACACACACTAATATTATAAAGGCGAAAGTTTGTGAGTGTGTGTGTTTGTATGTTTGTTATTTCGTCACGCTCAAACGGCTGAACGGATTTGGATGAAATTCGGTACACAGATAGTTTATAAACGGGATTAACACATAGGATACTTTCATCCCGATATTCCCACGGGATCGACACTTATGCGGGTGAAACCGCGGTGCGCAGCTAGTGTGGAATAAAATTGACGTCTGAGAGTTCTAGTATGGAAAAACTGTCAAAAATTCAAAATTTACTCTCAGGATAAGACGTATTCTAGGTATAAAAGCTTGGTTGGAACGCACCCTTAATATAATTAGTCCACACTACAGGGTAAATTAAATTAGCTCGCGAAACTGCAGACGTGATGAGAGAAGAGAATAAAAAGATTTGATGTTGTTTTTAGTGCATCAGGGATGTTCGCGCTGTACCACACTGATGGCTTTCATGCCGTCATTCACAAAAAAACGGCATCCCTGATCTACAGAATGCGTGGCAGCAGGGGCGTTCCTTTCATTAAAGCCGAAAAGCCCGGCTTTCAGTCAAACGTGAGCCTAACAATAAAAAATTAAAAAAAAATAAAACTACACAAGTAAACTTGTAAATTAACCAACTCAATCATGTCGCAAGAATTGATAAGAATAATAAAAACTGCGCGCCCCGGCCGGCGGCCGCCTGCTATACGTTCGATGCAAGGTTGCCAGGTTAACATACTCGAAGAATAATATTTAAATCCCGCACAGTTTTCATCACGCGCACCGTTGCCAAACCTCTCCAATACCGCTATTGCGAGAACGCAACAATAAACATCGTCCCGTCTCGCTCGCACCAGCTGGCTTCTTATGAGGCTTCTGGACCTGTCACTATTTGTATACAAATGTTCACGTTGTTGATTACATCAGTATGTACTTATTTTCCAAATTGTACTGATTTTTAAGCCTGGCTTCTGATTTTTTATGAATGGAACGTAAAACGAAGCGTGTGTGTGTGTAAATAGTATGAATGAGCGCGTCGCTGTGCAAAGCTCGATCTATGGAATGGAATGATACAATTTCAAATTAGTTCAAGTTCGTTTCGAGCGGTTACTGGTGCATTTTTTGCTTGGACATTTTCTGTGAAATGAAGTGTTGTGATTAGTTTTGCGGTGATTATCTTTGTTTTGAAGTGATTAAAAAGTTTCTTGACATTAAAATGAATTCGGAAACGCTTGCAAATGTGCCTTGTGATGGATTAAAGTATGTGCAATCTTTATTCGGAAAGGTAAATACTTTCAAGTTTTACAGACGAATATAATAATCTCATTACTTCACCTAAACCTACTTTTTGAGTACCTATTTCTCAGAAATCTAAATTACGTAATAGGCATTTTAGTCGAAAATTGCCTTCAGGGTGCCTTTCCGGAACTTTTAAAGATACCTAGCTCATTTAATTGTGATCATTCCTGCGACAAGTTGTTTCGCGGAACGTGTTAAATAAGTATTCACACATATTTAATTAAGAAATAAGTACTCAAGAACAAGAACGGCTTTCCGAATTATCGAAAATTGCAATAGAAAAACAGCTGTTGGTAGAAATAAAACGTTCACCAAATTTTGACGCCGACTGATTACGCCGTTTTGAGTTAGAATATATAATTTTTATATTTTGTAAAGGCTGCTTAATTAATTGTAAAAATTAAAGCAGGCGCCAGGATCATGTTCTCTAAATGAATTGACAAAAAACGGCTTTTATCAAAGCTACTGAAGGTAAAGTAAATCTGTCTAGTAATTTTTACCATGCCTTCCGTGTGCGTGTGTGTGGTGTTTGTCATCTGTCTGTGATAAAGAAACGAAAATTGAAGAGTTATGGCTGTTCACATTGTGAGTAATTATAATTATAAATATTATCAACATCGTAAACAATGTGTAGTTAGAAATCAATCAATAACTTGTACGCCATCTAGTGGCCAGATTGTAATATTTTGCCTATAGCGACTGTTGCGAGCGAGTGAAATATGAACTAACTCTGAGCTCTGTTGTGCCAATAATGTTAATAGATGGCTCTTATACGTCTTATCATATTTTACACGAAACTGATAATATGGAAATGAAAAAGTTGCGATTTTGTAAAGGATTACCAATACTTTGAGTATATAATTTATAATATAAGAAAAAAATGGTGCTATTAAAAAACATTTCATTTTAATTGCTAATAGCAAAAACTTACAATTATGAAATAAGAATATTAGTAAGAACTAAAACGAATCAGTCGGTAGGCACAACTTGTGACAGGCGATACGGTAGGTAGGTACTTAGTTTTTTTTTTTAAGTATGTTGGCTTGCCCTAAGTTTAACCACTAGGCACGCCACTGCGTGGCAGCCGCAATAAAATCCTGATGACTGTAGCGGAGCGGATCTCATCCTCACTGTGGAGGTCCTTAGTCCGCAGAATTATTTAATTATTATTATTATCATTGTTTCCGATTCCACATAATATGGATTGTTGATATCCGAATTAAAGAATATTTTATTTTTATTATTTTTATTTAGGGATCACCAACCGCTGGTAGTGCTGTTACTTGAAGTATCGAGTTGAGAAAATATTTAATCGGTATAAAAATCATAAAATTAATTTATTTTTTGTTTTATCATGTTTAGATATCGGTAGCCATCATGTCTGCAGGAGTTTCGCTAGATAATTTAATTTGACCCTGTATAGTAGAAGGTACTGGCTTGCTATCATTGAAAACCAGTGCAGAGCACATGATATTAAAATAATGAAATTTAATGAATGATGATTGATATTAAACGCTGTGTTTTGTTTTGGACTCAGTAAAATTTTGAAGACGTGATGACAGGGGGAAAATCCAATTTAAGTCTTATGTCTTTAAAAGCCCATGAAATGAATGATCATTTGAACAATCAGGCTCTTCCTATTCATTACTATAAGATCATTTACCTAACGCCAGGAATAAAAATTGACAATTGGAGGTATGTCCCTTGCAAGAGATGGCTAAAAATGATTATCAGTATATTGTACTATTATTTACGTCTAACTTTGTCCGCAGGTAGTAGGCAAGCACGGGCGCGGTCTGACAGAACTACTGAACGTGCCGCGCGATGAGATTGACCTGATTGTGGGCTCTTTAGAGCATTCGTTCGCGACTGTCGGTGGCTTCTGTGCCGGGACACACTTCATTGTAGAACACCAGAGGCTTTCAGGACTTGGTATGTGTTTAATTATTATGCTTTATGTACAAGTATATAAATTAGTTGCTGAGCGAATTGACACTCTCCGACAATTTGCGATGTTACAGTCATTCAATACAACTATCAAAGAATGGCAGTTGTGACTTGTGATTTAAATACAGCATGCTTTTTTTACCGGCTCCATATTTTTACAGGCTGTTCCACCCACGAATATGAATATCTTTCATTGTGGAACCAACTCTGAGATCACGAAAAAAAAAATCTGCTGTTTCATACATTTTGGTCAAGTAGGTAATGAACTTTTGTATTAAACAGTTCATATTGTTTTCGTGATTTCAGAGTTGGTCCCATAGTGAAAGTTGTTCATATTCATTAGTAGAACACCCTGTAAAAATTTGGAGTCTGAAAAACAAATCATCTAGTATATGTAGGGCCACATTAAGTTGGTAGACAATTTGCTTAACAATTAATTTTCCTAACTTTAAATCATCATCATCATCATCATAATACCAGTTCACTGATGGACATAGGCCGCTCAAATTCTAGGCCATTTAACTCAATCATCGACCTTGCTTGTGGCTACCCGCAATTCCGCGAAAATTGTCGCTCCACCTACCTTGAGGGCGCTATCCTAAGTTTGCTGATTTACGGCCCCCACTCAAGTGCGTCATTTAAGAATATAGGGGCCAATTGATCTATCAATCAATTGAGAGCTCCATAGTAGTGTGTATGGCGTGTATTTGCCTGCATTGCAAGTATAATTGTCGACTTGATGCATTTTCACTCGTTACGGGTCATCAGAAGCCCGAAAGTCTGTAGCCAGTTTTACCAAGTATTATCCAGTAACTGGGTTGTGGAGGTCAGATAGGCAGTCGTTCCATGTAAAATACTGGTATTCAGCTGCATCCGGTTAGACTGGAAGCCGACCCTAACATATGTAGTTGGGAAAAGGTTAGGCAGATGTTGATAATTATTAAATAAAAGTATTTCATTTGCTCTCACTACCTTCGAAGTATTCACTTCTCCCATTCCTAAACCGATTTCTTCTCCAATTTATACAACGTGTAACCTTAAATGCGCAAAACCTCAGACACCCCAACTGATTTATAATTCAATTGACCTATTTCATAGAGAAAATAAGTCGTTAAAAAAACTGCAAAGGTTTTATGTGCTGTTTTAGTTTTACTGGCTATTCTGATCGTTTCTTGCGTCTGCGACGACGCTTTATCGAGGGAGGAGTCGTCACCGGGCCGCTGCGCCACGCTGATATTGGCTTGCTTGACCTATTAAGAAATAGACACGGCAACGTTTTTAATGAAGATTTTTTGAAAAATGTTACCTATATTAAAAAGTGGTTCAATTAATTCTGCTCGTTATTCTGATCTAACTAGTTTCAGGTTTTGCGCATTTAACGTTACACGTTGTATATTGGCTTACGAAATACAGCCGATATAATTTGTAAAAATCTCACCGTGGAAACGTAGATGAAGTGAACTTCAAGTGAGCCAATCCTGTCAATCCCTAGCGGTCCCTAGCATCAACATTTAACACAAATTCATCAATTTAACAGGTTACTGCTTTAGTGCGTCGTTACCGCCGATGTTGACACAAGCTGCCATCTCGGCGCTGGACATCATTGAATCTAAGCCAGACATCCTGGAAGAGCTTAGTGAAAACTCGAAGAAACTTAACAGGTAATTATTCTAAGATACGAGGGGAAACTGAAATGTTTTGAGCCTAGGATATTAAAAATGCTAGTAATGTATAAAAAAAATTTTTTTCAATGTAATCTCCCTCTATTTCAATACACTTCTTAAATTTTTTTAAAAGAGCTATTAACTCGGTAAAAAAATATTCGCTGCCTTTGCCTTAGAAATGTTCGTTTTGCCTTCAGTTCCTCGTCACTGGAAAATCTTTGCCCTCGGAGGTCTTTTTTTCAAATTCGAAAAAAGGAAATAATCGCTAGGGGCCAGGTTTGGACTAGACGGGTGGCTGATTTCTTCAAATCCTGTCTCGGTGAGGGCACGTCTTGCAACTCGCGCAGTGTGCACGGGCGCATTGTTCTGCAAAAACAGAACTCGTTTCGCCAGTTTGCCTCTCCTTTTCTCAACAACCATTTGACGCACTTTTGTCAATAACGCGGCGTAATAGTCTCCGTTTACTGTAGTATTTTTGGGAAGGTAGTCGATGAACAAAATTCCTTCACAATCCCAAAAAACAGTGGCTATAAGCTTGGAAGCCGATCTTTCCACTTTGAATTTCCGTGGCAGTGTTTGAATTCTCGTCTCCAATGTTTTACGGTGGCAAATGAAGGTGCAGACTCCCCATAAACTGCAGACATCTCTTCACATATTTCCGTCGGCGTTTTGGTCTTCTTTGTGAGGAATTTTATGACAGTTCTGTACTCCAATTTCGTGTAAAGCGCGGATGACTCGGACATGGGGATGTTTACGGTTCAATTACTGAAAGCGTAATGATGCTAATGACATGAAACTTGGTATTTATACTACTTAGGATACTCGTAATTAGTGCTGTGCAGCGCGAGTCATTAGTGATACTTAAAGGTACAATTTCCAGCCCCCTAATAGCCTAATAATAGGTACCTATGAAATTGCCGTTTTGTATGAAAAAATTTAAACGAATTTTTTTTATGTATTTTTTATTTGTATTAATCGAAGTAATCACCCATGCAATCAATGCATCTTTGCCAACGCAGTGGCAGTTTATTGATGCCCTTCTTAAATAAATCAGCTGGACGGGAGGCACAAATCCGCGAGTTGACTAATTTTTTATTATTATTTAAATTGAAGCTTTTTTACCTCACTAATAGCTTGGTATAAACAGTTTTTTAATATTTTTAAAAATTGAAAAGATATGAGCGTTCAAAACTCTCAATTAGACAGAGAGGGAAATACTGAATTGTGACGTCATAGTTCAGTATCGCCATATAAATTACATGCAAAACTTCGTTTTGCGAGAAAGAGATAGACAAAAAGTTTCTATAAGTTATAAGTTTTTTATTTTTCGACCGATTTCAAATTTGATTTCGAATTCTATTATTGTATTACATGTGTGGATATATTATTCGTGCCCCAACCCGCTATCCCCGACAACCCATCACTCCGTTCCACCCGCCCCTGCGTAGAACTGTCCTAGGTGCTAACTCACCGATACCGAGAATGTGCAAAATCCTTAACAGCTGTAGTGACCTGATTGACGTACACCACGATAGCAAAGGGAAATTTTGCAAATTAATTATTAAATACTATTCGCACAGCTAAGGTATAATCTGTATTGCAAATTTGTTTGTTAATTTATATAGTTTTTAACATTATTTAATTTTTAATTGATAATTTATTTAATTTATTAACTCTAAATTATTATCAACTGTAAACCAAATATTTAATCTTAGTTTAATTTAATTTATTTGTCATTCAATTCCCAATCAATGTAATATTCTTTATTTTTTTTTTAATTAATTTAATTCTAGTCTTTGTGTGTTTTAAATTGCTAGATGCATGCTTAGTAAAACGTATACTCTAAATATATAGTGCATGTGGTGTTAGCCTGTAAGTGATTGTTGCACTTACAAATGTATATCGCGTAATTTTAAGAAATGAAATGTGCAAACAATTGTAGGCTGACCTATTAAATAAAAAAAAAAATAAAAAAAAAAAATTATCTACTAGAATATACAACGTGTCCCAGAAATCAACGTCAAGCCGAAAACGGGCAATAGGCCAAGTCGTGACAGCTATTAGAAAAATATAAAAAAAAATCTTGGTCGTGTACTTTTCGAATTATAAGCATTCAAAAATAAATCTCAAAAAGTGACACCCTGTGATGATTTTTCAAGTCCTGTGACTACATTATTAACATTTCGGTAGTTTTTTTCTCTGTGATCTAACCATGAATAACCCTTCTGTAAATTACAGTTAAAAGTTAAAACGTAACTGCCTCAGTTTTAAATTAAATGTTAGATTTTTGCCCAATATTGAATTCAAAATAATGACATCACCCAACTTTAACCGACTGTACTGAAAAAAAAATCTACTACACTATTTTGGCAAGTAACTTTAAAAGATGGCGCGTTTAGTCAGGATTCCAAAATGGTATAACACATACTAATTGCTACTTCTTAATTGAGGAAAAAAAGTACATTGTTGGTTTTAGGTGCATTTGAAATAAAATTCAGTCGTTGGATTTCTTTTATTATAATTTTTATTAAATCAGATTTACGAAGTTTTATAACAAATGTTCAAACTGTTTTCCTTCAGCTGCAATGCAAGTTCTACATCTCTTTAAAAATGATCGCGTAATAAGACGGGCGTATCTTCTTGAGTTGATGTATTCAGCGGCTTCTGCAATTCTTTGGCGCAGCTCGTCTAAATCTTGAATTGGTTTAGAGTACACTTTATCCTTTATCGTACCCCAGTAAAAAAAATCTATGGGGTTTAAATCGGGTGAACGGGCAGGCCACGAAATTGTACCACCCCGCCCAATCCACCTATCGGGGTATTCTCGATTGAGAAACTCTCGTACAGTGAGAGCATAATGCGCTGGGCAGCCATCTTGTTGATACCACATGCTGCCGTAAATGTTCAGTGGCACTTCTTCCAATAATTCTGGTAATTGGTTCTGTAAGAAGTTCAAATAACCCTGGGCATTTAAATTCTCCGGCAGCTCGATTGGACCAATAACTTTACCATTCAAAATTCCCGTCCACATATTTACTTTAAACTGGTACTGAGATCTATCTTCCCGCATCAAATTTGGATTTTCCACGTGCCATTCGTGCAAATTGTGGAGGTTCATGTAACCGTCCTTTTTAAATGTTGATTCATCGGACCATAGAATTTTTTCAAAGAATCGCGGGTCTTCTCGGTGCCTCTGCAACATCGTTCGACAAAATCGTACTCTCTCTGGGTAGTCTCGGGGTAGCAGACTTTGTACTCGTCGTACATGGTATGGGTGAAACTCGTTCTTTTTTAAAATACGATGTGCAGTACTTTTGGGGACTCCTATGCTCTGTTCAATTCCACGTACTGAGATACTTCTGTCTTCTTCAACTGAACTGCTTGCAAGACTTCGGCTTCGTAGGGCATAACGGGTCTTCCCTCGCTAACCATTTGGCTAGGAAATCGACCCTCTGATAATGACCGATGCACATTAATAAATACTCGATGATCGGGATGACGCTCAGCATTCGGGTATCTCTCACGATACACTCTTGCTGGGGCATTGGCGTTGCATAAGCATTCTCCATAAATGAGATGCATGTTGGCGTATTCCTGTGCGGTGTATCGAGATGGCATGATAAAACACTACACAAACACGGGGTTGCGATTAAAACAAGTCCGGGGTTGTCAGAAACGGTGCAGATAAATCCAAATTACAATGCAAATCAAGTCCAATAAACAAAGCCACAGTTGTAAGTACGAAGTCAATACGAATACAAAAAGATGTGCAGTCAACGAAAGAGCGTAACGTACTGCAGTATTGCACAATTTGCCGACGCATCCCTGTTTAGCCAGAGTAGCGTCTCTATCTGTTTCACTCACACATATGAAATGATGTGTCAATCCGTCTCCCTCTTAGTTAGATAAAAGTAGCGTCACTATCTATCTCGCTCCCACTTGTCAAAGTAGCGTCACCTCACATTAGCTAAAATGAATCTTTCTCGCTCACACTAGTCAAAATAACGTCACTCTTCGTCTCAATCGAACTTTTATGAAATACGGCTTCATAAAAAAAAAATGTTTTTTCTCAATTAAGAAGTAGCAATTAGTATGTGTTATACCATTTTGGAATCCTGACTAAACGCGCCATCTTTTAAAGTTACTTGCCAAAATAGTGTAGTAGATTTTTTTTTCAGTACAGTCGGTTAAAGTTGGGTGATGTCATTATTTTGAATTCAATATTGGGCAAAAATCTAACATTTAATTTAGAACTGAGGCAGTTACGTTTTACTTTTAACTGTAATTTACAGAAGGGTTATTCATGGTTACATCACAGAGAAAAAAACTACCGAAATGTTAATAATGTAGTCACAGGACTTGAAAAACCATCACAGGGTGTCACTTTTTGAGATTTATTTTTGAATGCTTATAATTCGAAAAGTACGTGACCAAGATTTTTTTTTATATTTTTCTAACAGCTGTCACGACTTGGCCTATTGCCCGTTTTCGGCTTGACGTTGATTTCTGGGACACGTTGTATAGTAGTCAATATCATGCAACTACCCAATTCTTCAAAGGCATTTTGTACTGCCTCTCGGGTATTGAATTTTTTTCCCGCCAAGAAGTTATCCAAATTCTGGAAAAAGTAGTAGTCTGTAGGCGCAAGGTCTGGTGAGTAGGGCGGATGACGGAGAGCTTCCAACCCCAGTTCTTGCAACTTGGAGACCGTCTGCTGTGCAGTATGAGGTCGCGCGTTGTCGTGCAGGAGCAGCGGAGACGAGCGATTGACCAATGCTGGTTGGAGATGTGCCAGCTTCTCCATCATTATGTTCAGTTCTTCACAGTACACATCTGCAGTAATGCTCACACCGTTTGGTAAGAAGCTGTGATGAATCACACCGGCGCTAGACCACCAAACAGTGACCATCACTTTTCTAGGGGTAAGTTTTCGTTTAGGGCATTGTTTAGGTGCTGAACCAGGATCCAACCAACTTGCTGAGCGCTTGCAGTTATCAAACAGAATCCATTTTTCATCGCAGGTAACAATGCGGTTCAAAATTCCTTCATTTGTGTGTCTGTTGAGCAGTGTAAGGCACGTCTCGACGCGTACTTCGCGCTGGCGATCGTTGAGTTCGTGGGGCACCCATTTGTCAAGCTTTTTGACCATGCCAATTTGACGCAAATGGGCCAATATTGTTTTGACGCTAACGTCGAAAACTGCTGCTAATTCAGCCGTATATCATCAGCTTCCACAATCGCCTTTAATTCGGCACTGTCGACCAAAGTCTTCGGACGACCGCGAGCTTCATTTTTCAGGTCGAAATTTCCAGAACGGAAGCGAGCAAACCAATAACAGGTGGTGCGTTGGTTTGTAGTGTTAGCTCCGTAAACGTCGTTGATGTTGCGTGCCGCTTGTGCCGCGTTGCTGCCACGACGGTACTCATATTCCATAATTACTCCAATTTTTAACGCATCCATGATGACGAAAAAGATTGAAATGCGATGAAAATGTAACACTAATCAATAAACAAATGACTACTTTTGGAAACAAAATTCCATGTTTTTAAAATAAAATTAATTTGAAATTAGAATTCTTAGCCAAACAAAAATTATTTTAATTTGAAATGGCCAGTACTGCAGAACGGCAATTTCATAGGTAAAGGCCTAATATCACGCCTGTTTACCCGGGGAGATAGGCAGAAGTGAAGGTGCACATCGCGCCAGTTACTTTTGGTTGCTATGCAATAGGGCCAAGCCTATTGCCATCATACAATCCAGACTCCAGGCTTCTACTGAGACATTAATAAAGGAAAACAAAAAAAAATCTTTCGAACTTAACTGGGTCGGTCAGCCTATTCCAAAGCGTAGTAAGTACCTATGGATAAGAACCGGCAAAACTCCACTCACACTCTTTTGAATCAATATAATAATTATAAATAAAAAAAACGTTTAATTCAGACGATTTAAATGTCCATATTTTGTACATTATATTAGTCACGGGGAGAAAATAATAATTATAGTTACAAAACTTTTTTTATTTTAATGAAACGTTTTTATGAGAGAATACTCGATGTATTATCATCATCATGCCACTTAAACGATATCAAATGCCTTGACTGACCCCATTGACATAGTTAAATCACAACTGATTAAATGTGGGAAGTTCTTGACTCAATTCGTCATAGTGAATAGTGAAGAGTGGGTAAACCATCCTAGGTTTAATGCCATCATGATTCCAGTGTAAGGGCGCGTTCCCACTATGTCGTAACGATTAATTTATCGTTGGATGACTGTCGTCTCTAGCTGTTCCCATTAATACGATTGTTTGTCGTCAATTTTTTTTATCGTTTAGCGACTATCGTATCTAGCCGTTCCCATTGGATCGCGACGACATTTTATCGTTGATTTGCGGTCACTATTTAGTCGTAATGATTTTTTATCATTTTACGACTGTCGTGCTAGCCGTTCCCACTGTAATGACAATCTGTTGTCCCTGCAAAAAATGTTGTAGAAGACAGTAAATCGTGTCGTTCTATATGTGAACACCTCCATTTAAACATATAAGCCACGACACTTAAAACTACACGACAAAGTGGGAACGCGCCAGAACTACACGATTATCTGTCGTCACGACAAAGTGGGAACGCACCCTAAGAGAAAGACGGAGCTATGGTAGCACCATCCCTTGTTCGCACTGGAATCATGATGGCATTAATACTTCGTAATACGGCCCCTGTTATTTTATTTCCTTGTTCTCGGGGAAAACACGATAGCTTCCCGCGCAAGTGTAATACAGAAACATTTGTATCTTATTATTTGAGGAGGTTCTTTTCAAAACTTGACTATTCCACTTTTTGTGATTGTTCACAATCTGAGAAAATAGTTTTGTAGGTATGCAGCTATGTTTTTAACCCGAAATTTTGATGCATTATTGTAGACGACAACAATAGTCATTGCTTTGTACAGGATTGAAAAATTTAGCAATAGTATATTTTGAATAAATCTAAGATTTGAAATGGAATAATCAAGTTTTGACGCGGTCTGGTTGCAATAATCATGTTTTGATTCAAACACTGTGGATGAATCTTGTTTTGTTGAAACTAATTAGGTATCAGAAATCTCATTTTTGAATTGAAATAACCTGAGGTTCATCTTCTTCTTTAAATAAATAAAACAAAAAAGAAAGTGATCATAGTATGCTTTATTTTTTTTTTAATCCTACAGCTTTTTGACGTGGAATAATCTATTTTTGATGAAATCATGCCTTTTAATATTTTTTTTTCTGGTGTAATTATCAAGTTTTCGCCCAATTTTATTTTCGCGGAGTATACATTTCAATGTTACCAAACAAAAAATAAATAAAAAATCAGTTTCATCAAAAGTGGAATAGTCAAGTTCTGAAAAGAACCTCCTCATTTATTATGAGCCTGTGTTGTCCCATTGCAGGGCAAACGCCTCCCTTCCCTCTTTTCACTTTTCCCGGTCTACTGCGATTGTGGGCCAATCCTTTATGAAGGAGTCCAGCTCATCCCGCCATCTCTTTCGGGGCCTGCCGCGCGGTCTTTTCCTGTCATTGAGCCTGTGGGATCCACTGAGTGGTGGCTTTTGCGTGTTGCTGCTCCTCTGTGCGACAGATAAGCCAGCCCAGTTCCACTTTAGTCCAGCAGCCGTGCGGCCCGCGTCCGCTATTTGTGTTTACCTTAATTTGTATCTACTCGATAAAATATGGCATGTTTTTCATCGAACCTCAAATACTTCCCATTTTTGATTTCCTAATAATTTGATTGGACACTCTAATATAATGAATGTGCCTCTTTTTGTGAACCTCTAATAATTCTTATGTTGGGCTCCTAAAAGTACTAAATAGCCAAGTAAAGGCACCCAACTTGGGTTTAGCGCGGTTGGGTACAGATTAACCCGTTTGGTCGGAGTATCGTAGCTTAGTTACTGCGAGCAATTGCGAGAAAAGGCCATAAATGTAAAAAGAGGCTGCTTTTTTTATTAGTCGCCTCCCTACTCTCTTTCCACCTCTTGTCTGTCCAGAGCTGCCAAGGACCAATCTTTAGGCTTATTTATTTTACAAAGGCGATAATTAGATGCCCAATAAATTATTAGAGGTTCATTCATTTAAAAAAGTGTTCATCATTAGAATGTTAATTAGTTTTTTAGAGGATGAGGTAAATATTTCCCATACAATATTCGTCTTGATGGAAAACAAAAAAAATAAAATAGTAGTGAGTTTGTAATTTAAAAGCACGTTAATTTTATAGAATCAATTTACGATCTTGCATATTTAATGACCAACGTACTAAAATGTAACGTACAAATATAGAACATAAGCACCATTCATCAAGTAATGTTGATTTACCTATAACTGCAATTTCATTGGCACACTGATAAGATTACTACACATTAAACTTACGATTTGATAAGGCCCAACGTCGTCAATGCGCAATATTTATTGCTAGCGATAATGTCAAGGAGACATGACTCACTCAACCACAGAATATCTATACAACGTGTCCCAGAAATCAACGTCAAGCCGAAAACGGGCAATAGGCCAAGTCGTGACAGCTATTAGAAAAATATAAAAAAAAATCTTGGTCATGTACTCTTCGAATTATAAGCATTCAAAAATAAATCTCAAAAAGTGACACCCTGTGATGATTTTTCAAGTCCTGTGACTACATTATTAACATTTCGGTAGTTTTTTTCTCTGTGATCTAACCATGAATAACCCTTCTGTAAATTACAGTTAAAAGTTAAAACGTAACTGCCTCAGTTTTAAATTAAATGTTAGATTTTTGCCCAATATTGAATTCAAAATAATGACATCACCCAACTTTAACCGACTGTACTGAAAAAAAAATCTACTACACTATTTTGGCAAGTAACTTTAAAAGATGGCGCGTTTAGTCAGGATTCCAAAATGGTATAACACATACTAATTGCTACTTCTTAATTGAGGAAAAAAAGTACATTGTTGGTTTTAGGTGCATTTGAAATAAAATTCAGTCGTTGGATTTCTTTTATTATAATTTTTATTAAATCAGATTTACGAAGTTTTATAACAAATGTTCAAACTGTTTTCCTTCAGCTGCAATGCAAGTTCTACATCTCTTTAAAAATGATCGCGTAATAAGACGGGCGTATCTTCTTGAGTTGATGTATTCAGCGGCTTCTGCAATTCTTTGGCGCAGCTCGTCTAAATCTTGAATTGGTTTAGAGTACACTTTATCCTTTATCGTACCCCAGTAAAAAAAATCTATGGGGTTTATATCGGGTGAACGGGCAGGCCACGAAATTGTACCACCCCGCCCAATCCACCTATCGGGGTATTCTCGATTGAGAAACTCTCGTACAGTGAGAGCATAATGCGCTGGGCAGCCATCTTGTTGATACCACATGCTGCCGTAAATGTTCAGTGGCACTTCTTCCAATAATTCTGGTAATTGGTTCTGTAAGAAGTTCAAATAACCCTGGGCATTTAAATTCTCCGGCAGCTCGATTGGACCAATAACTTTACCATTCAAAATTCCCGTCCACATATTTACTTTAAACTGGTACTGAGATCTATCTTCCCGCATCAAATTTGGATTTTCCACGTGCCATTCGTGCAAATTGTGGAGGTTCATGTAACCGTCCTTTTTAAATGTTGATTCATCGGACCATAGAATTTTTTCAAAGAATCGCGGGTCTTCTCGGTGCCTCTGCAACATCGTTCGACAAAATCGTACTCTCTCTGGGTAGTCTCGGGGTAGCAGACTTTGTACTCGTCGTACATGGTATGGGTGAAACTCGTTCTTTTTTAAAATACGATGTGCAGTACTTTTGGGGACTCCTATGCTCTGTTCAATTCCACGTACTGAGATACTTCTGTCTTCTTCAACTGCTTGCAAGACTTCGGCTTCGTAGGGCATAACGGGTCTTCCCTCGCTAACCATTTGGCTAGGAAATCGACCCTCTGATAATGACCGATGCACATTAATAAATACTCGATGATCGGGATGACGCTCAGCATTCGGGTATCTCTCACGATACACTCTTGCTGCGGCATTGGCGTTGCATAAGCATTCTCCATAAATGAGATGCATGTTGGCGTATTCCTGTGCGGTGTATCGAGATGGCATGATAAAACACTACACAAACACGGGGTTGCGATTAAAACAAGTCCGGGGTTGTCAGAAACGGTGCAGATAAATCCAAATTACAATGCAAATCAAGTCCAATAAACAAAGCCACAGTTGTAAGTACGAAGTCAATACGAATACAAAAAGATGTGCAGTCAACGAAAGAGCGTAACGTACTGCAGTATTGCACAATTTGCCGACGCATCCCTGTTTAGCCAGAGTAGCGTCTCTATCTGTTTCACTCACACATATGAAATGATGTGTCAATCCGTCTCCCTCTTAGTTAGATAAAAGTAGCGTCACTATCTATCTCGCTCCCACTTGTCAAAGTAGCGTCACCTCACATTAGCTAAAATGAATCTTTCTCGCTCACACTAGTCAAAATAACGTCACTCTTCGTCTCAATCGAACTTTTATGAAATACGGCTTCATAAAAAAAAAATGTTTTTTCTCAATTAAGAAGTAGCAATTAGTATGTGTTATACCATTTTGGAATCCTGACTAAACGCGCCATCTTTTAAAGTTACTTGCCAAAATAGTGTAGTAGATTTTTTTTTCAGTACAGTCGGTTAAAGTTGGTTGATGTCATTATTTTGAATTCAATATTGGGCAAAAATCTAACATTTAATTTAGAACTGAGGCAGTTACGTTTTACTTTTAACTGTAATTTACAGAAGGGTTATTCATGGTTACATCACAGAGAAAAAAACTACCGAAATGTTAATAATGTAGTCACAGGACTTGAAAAACCATCACAGGGTGTCACTTTTTGAGATTTATTTTTGAATGCTTATAATTCGAAAAGTACATGACCAAGATTTTTTTTTATATTTTTCTAATAGCTGTCACGACTTGGCCTATTGCCCGTTTTCGGCTTGACGTTGATTTCTGGGACACGTTGTATAGGGTGAATGGTAATTAGTGACCGATACTTAAACACATGATTCTACTCATGACAACAAAAAACTTTTACTATCGGCCCAAATCCGAAATCGCGAAAAAAAAATCAGCTGTTCCCTACATTTATGTTCGTACAAGTCGTCAAAATGTAGGGAACACCTGATTTTTTTTTTGTCGCTGTTTTGTTCAAATAAGTGTTATGAGCACACTCAATGCTTAACTGACTGTCGTTACGTTGTCAACATATCCGCGTGGTGCACTTATGTGACGCTTGTAATTTTGCAACTTTGTGCCACGCTGTGGCACTTGTGGTGATAATTTTGAGAGAAACTTATTTTACATTTGATATCTACCATGTATATTGCATAATATCGTACATATAAGTTTTTTTTTGAAGTGAATACTTCTTTAGCGGCGTTGTACACTTTTTTTTGTAACGGGTAAAAAATGTAAAACTCGCGTCAGAACACGTGACCCTGATCGAAAATTCGTAAGACTGATGGTGAGTAGACAGCCGGCGGCGCGGCGTAGGCGAGGAAGTATCCCCCTCTCTTTCTACGGCGCGGCGAAAATGTATGCCTGCGCCTGTTGTTTAGTTTAGGTGGGGCAGGGTGCTTGCGCGAATGTTCGTGTGTGTTTATGTTACAGAAACAAACTTAACTTAAATGAATGAATTAATTAGAATGTATTGATAGACTTGAAGGTACATCTCTCGACAATAAATCTGCAATTTGGGAACTACAGATAACTGGTGGAACATATGGCACACCTCCGGTGGACGTGAAAAAATTAATAAAATATAATGGTTCTGGTAATAATGATGGTGAAAAAGTCGTCGAAATTATGGATGGAAGTTGATTTTTCTGAGAGATAAACTTTTTAATGTAATATAAATTGTCATGTTTGTGCAAGATAGCGCAATAAATAAATATTGTATTCCACGACATAAATGATAGTACTTTTATACTGATAATTAAAGCAATTCGTGCAAAATGATTCCCTAACCATTCCAAAATATAAAAAATGCACAACGTTAATATTTAAGTTTTCACTTCTGCCGGCACTCCCGGAGTGCAACCCGTCTTTTTTTTTTTTAATCGAAGTTGATTTTATTTTTTCGGGCCTTCTTCTTTAAAATCTTTCGATATACGTTGTGTTTACTCCTCGCGTACAAGCTAGGACAGCAGAAGGTATCTCTATAAAACAAGCAAAGTCGCAGACACACATACTCGTAGATACGCTTTACGTACAGCGAGTGGCATGTCTTTGATCTTGCCGTAGTACGTACCTACGGGTCTACGTGTGCGTGCGCCTGTTTGCACTCGTTGTATGGATTTATCGAGCCGACCTTCTGTACTATTCTGTGACCCACCCATCAGAATTCAGCTATAGCTAGTTTATTCAGCTGAACAAGTGTAGGAATCACAGATAAGTTAAGAGGAAATTAACATAGATAAGGATAAGTAAGGCGAACTAAACAACTCCGTTTAAGATTACTTAGCGAGATAATGGGTGTCCTGTCAGTTCACCAAAAATTAATTTACAAATTTTTACTTGACAAGCAATGATTGGCAAAAACATGATTTGTCATTTCATCATTATTCAATAACAAGTTTGTCAAATAATTCACTTAAGAAAATAATTATCCGATAAACTTTTTTTTAAATAACGTATTATTTGACAAACAATTATTATTATTTTTTTTTTCATTTTATCTTATAAAAAAAAATTAAAATAAAATGGAATGGAATAAAAATTTAAATATTGACTTTTTATTACGCAAGAGTGGTTACCGTACGCAAAATACGCGCATTGACGTGGAGTTGCGGACACCAGCCCGTAATACCTACGCAAGAGTGAGCGAAGCGAGTTTGGGGATTTGGGGCACCCCGACTCGGACAGGTTAGGTTCAAAGGGGATGACGGGGGCTCGATCGCTCGCTTTGCTCGCTCACTTGAGCCCCGTCATCCCCTTCGTGTGAGGTTCCTTTAAACCTTGTAGACAGAAATAGCGGCTCCGTCGACTACTTACGTCTATTATTATTGCTTGTAAACCAACTTGTTTTTACTCCGCCCCTAAGACGACCCACTGACCCATATGAACTTACAATACCGTCATGATCACTTTGTGACTGGTTTAGAAAATGTATTATAAAATGATACTTTGTATAAACGTGATTTTTCAAAAAAAAAATTCAATATTAAATGAAAAATGTATAAATGATTAAATATCATCCGAAAAATTTAAAAAGAGAATCATTTGCCAAATGAATGTTTGTAAAGCGAGTATTTATAAAATAAAACATTTGCGGAATAAGTTGTTTGTGAAATAAATAATATACGAAACGTTGGTTGTAAACTAAAAATTGTTCAGTGGTGTTTTGGTGAAACGTTAGTGAACCGAGATAATGCCTTAATGGCTGTTGAATGTTTAGGAGACAGTAAACAATGCCATCAATATGAGCTCAACTGTCACTAATGAATCAATCAATCAATCAATCAATCAAACTTTATTTGTGAACATAGGTATTTACAATAAAGGTCTTAGGATACAATTTAGTCGAGCTCTATGTCCTACCAATGAAATTGGTGTACAAATCTATTCATTTTTTAATAACAAGTCAAAATTTATATAATAAAAAGTCAAGTTCGAGTAAATGTCAACTAATATTCCATTTTATCATATTGTAAATAATTTTTATTAACGGTTCTGTTATTAGGCAATTAATCAATTATAATTTATTGTTACGTGCATGTCAAAGGTAAATTGTATTACAAGGTCAGCAATGTCATATTTTATCATTTAAAAATTCTTCTATGGAGTAATACGTCTTATCTAATAAAAATAAACACAATTTACTTTTGAATTTGCGGATATTATCTTCACTCCTTATACATTTTGGTAATTTATTATAGACCTTTGGTGCCATCACAAAAATACTATTTCCATATAGCGCAGTTCTAGACCCAACTGTTTGTAACCGATCACAACGGCGCTGACTAGTTACTCGAGCAAATTTATGTAAATTATTTTTGACGAACATGGCCGTTTCAAATATGTACAGCGAGGGCATCGTTAATATTTTTGTATTTTTAAAAAACGTTTTGCAGCTATCTGTAGTCTTTAAATTGTGAATAGCTCTAATGCACCTCTTTTGACACTTAAATACCATTTCTTTACCCGTGGCATTCCCCCAAAATATAATTCCGTATCTCAATGTTGAGGCTACTAAACCATGATAAGCCGTTAAAACTGTTGCTCGATTGGCCGTTTTACTTAACATATGTAAAGCATAGGAATACTGATTTAGCTTACTGCATACTTTGTCAATGTGTGACTTCCATTTTAAATTGTTTTCTATGTTTAGTCCAAGAAATTTAGTCTCATTTGTTTCACTAATAATTTTGTCCCTATATTTAATATTTAAGTCAAGATTGTAATTTGCTCTTTGTTGAAACTTCATTAATACTGATTTGTCAAGATTTATAACCAAATTATTATTTTGTAGCCAATTCACAACTGATAGTAGTGTAGAATTTATCTCAGGCTCTATTTTACTCACGTCATCACAATTGAAAAGTAAAGTGCTGTCATCTGCAAACATTGTCATAGGATATGATGATGCTGTCGGAAAGTCGTTAATACAGTGTGTCCGGACATGGACTAGCGATATTCTAAATACTTAAATATAAGCTATTTTAAAGTACTATTACACTATAGGCTTGGGTCCAATACACTTCCCCGCTATGTGGCAGCCATTTTGTTTTTTTTGTTGAAATATGCTCTATGCGAGTACAAAAAAAATCATATATCTCAAAGTTTTAGTCATACTGAGATAAAAATAGGCTTATTCGGAAGGCAATAATATTGTCTACCGTCTGCATTACAAAGCAATGTGTTCACAATTCCATAACTTTTGAAAAAAAATGTGAAAGTCGAAAAAAAAATCAAAAAATTATGCAATTCAACCAATAATGGTTAATTACTACAAAAACAACCCCGAGAACTTTTTTATTTTTTATACTAGATCGACAGTTTTTGAGCTACGCTACAATGCAACATAAAATTCACAACTGTATGTTTAATACTTTAAGAGTTATTGTTGTTTGAACATAGCGTATGCGCAAGCACAAAACGTCTTTGTTAATCGCCAGAGTGTCATTTATGGCATTCACTGTATTCCATCTGAGAGCAGGCGAGAAATACTGTTCGTTACTACCGTGAGTAAGCGAGATAGAACGTATTAGTCCACTACCTGAAACAAAATCAGTTTTAAGGACAAATTATTAGTTGGGTTAGTTTAGTTGTCCCTCGCCCTGCGTTGTGATCGCTATCGCTACTTTCACTTACCGTCCGTGCTGTTTACGTGCTGCGTTAGTGTTTTGTATTTAAAAGTGTGATAAAGTATGGCACAGCGTCAATATTCATCGCAACATATTGCTGACATACACTTTGTGTATGGCTTTTGCAATGGAAGTGCAAATTTGGCTGTACAAGAATATCGACGAAGGTACCCTAACAGGCCTACACCGAGTCGCCAAACTTTTATCGACGTGCATTCAAGATTAGCGGAAAGAGGTATTCAAAGAGCTGTTAATGAACGCAATCGCTTGGTATCGCCCGAAGATGAAGAAGAAGTGCTTAGACTAATAACCAATGATCCTAGACTAAGCGTTAGACGGATTTCAGTGCAACTTCGAATGTCTAAGTGGCATGTATGGAGAATTTTGAAAAGAGAAGGGTTACACCCTTATCATTTTCGACGGGTTCAAGACGTGATCGAACCAGATTTTGCTGCGAGATCTGTGTTTTGTTCGTGGATAAATAGAAATTTGAGACAGAACCGTAATTTTTTACAAAGAATACTGTGGACTGATGAAGCCAAATTTACAAGAGCTGGGATTACAAACCACAGAAACGACCATCTCTGGTGCTCCGCAAATCCAAGGGCGGTGGCCCAAGCTCATTTCAACATGAATTCTCAGTAAATGTGTGGGCCGGCATAATCAACGATAGGCTGATAGGGCCATTGGAATTGCCACCTACATTAAACGGCGCTAGATTTTTAGAATTCTTACAGACACAGTTTGCGGACAGCCTCATGGACCTACCTCTATCATACCGTCGGCGTATGTGGTTCCAGCTCGATGGTGCACCCGCGCATTTTTCTCGAGCAGTGAGAGAATATTTAAATAATAATCTACAGCCGTGGATCGGTCGTGGTGGTGTAGTAGCGTGGCCGCCTCGCTCACCCGATTTGACACCCTTGGATTATTTTTTGTGGGGTCATATGAAACAAAAAGTATACGCTACAGTTCCAAATACCAGGGAAGAACTCGTCGCAAAAATTATGGCAGCCGCCGAAGAAATTAGATCCGATTTGGATTTAATTAGGCGCTCATCAACCCAGGTGGCACAGAGAGCCGTAGTGTGTCTACAAGCTGGAGGTGGCCACTTTGAGCAACTGCTTTAGATATTTTAATCTTCATTTAATATTGGAAAAAACATTAAATAAAATTCAATATGAATGTTATGTTTTTTTAATGATTTCCTGTTTAGGGTTCCGACAAAGGCCTTTTGTGCTTGCGCATACGCTATGTTCATACAACAATAACTCTTAAAGTATTAGACATACAGTTGTGAATTTTATGTTGTATTGTAGCTTAGCTCAAAAACTGTCGATCTAGTATAAAAAATAAAAAAGCTCTCGGGGTTGTTTTTGTAGTAATTAACAATTATTGGTTGAATTGCATAATTTTTTGTTTTTTTTTTCGACTTTCACATTTTTTTTCAAAAGTTATGGAATTGTGAACATATTGCTTTGTAGTGCAGACGGTAGACAATATTATTGCCTTTCGAATAAGCCTATTTTTATCTCAGTATGACTAAAACTTTCAGATATATGATTTTTTTTGTACTCGCATAGAGCATACTTCAACAAAAAAAACAAAATGGCTGCCACATAGCGGGGAAGTATATTGGACCTAAGCCTATAGTGTAATTGTACTTTAAAATAGCTTATATTTAAGTATTTAGAATATCGCTAGTCCATGTCCGGACACACTGTATAAACAATAAATAGGAGTGGCCCCAGTACACTACCTTGTGGTACTCCATATTTTACCGTTCTCAGGCTAGATTTATAGGTTATTACGTTTTTTTTAGAAATTCTACTGATTATCGTCATTTGCTGCCTATTACAGAGATAAGATTCTATTAAGTTTGATATATTTCCCCTTATGCCATACGCGTTAAGTTTACTTATTAGTGTTTTATAGTCTACGCGATCAAAAGCTTTTGACATGTCCATATAAAGCGCCAGAGTTGGTAGTCTCTTATCCACTCTGTCGGTAACCATATGTAGGAAATCGTAGATGGCCATGTCAATAGATCTATTTTTCCTAAAACCTTTCTGGTTATCAACGAAAAGGGAGTTTTTTTCAAAGTATGAAGTAAGTTGAAAATATATTACTTTCTCGAATATTTTTGAGAAAATCGGTATTAACGCAATGGGTCTGTAGCAGGACATATCTTCTCTGTTGTTTTTCTTGAAGAGTGGTTTTATAATTGTTATTTTTAATTCTTCTGGAAAGTGACCATGACATATGCACATATTGATAAGATGACTCAACACAGGAGCAATTACTGTGGATACCTGTTTAACAATGCCAGTACTTATATCATCATACCCAGTGCTAGATGTATTCTTTAACGACATAATAATTTTGTGAATTTCTAGCGGTATCGTGGGTGACATAAACATAGAACTAATTCTACTGTCTATTTTATGTTTATTTTTATGAATGTCTGAATTAGTAAATGATTCCACTTGATCCACAAAATAATTATTAAAAGCTTGTGCTATTTCAACAGGATTACTTAAGTTTTTGTCGTTTGATTTAATTTTTACTATGGTTTCCTCTGGCAGATTATGTTTATTCTTGTTTTTATTTATCACTTTCCATGTTGCTTTACATAGATTTTGAGCTGACTGTATGAGATGATTATTATGGGCTCTCTGTGTGAGATTTATAACTTTTTTCAACCGATTGGAAAGGTTTTTAAAGTTTGTTTTATTTTGCTTATTCGGTAATGACCGGTATTTCCACAGCAAGTCTCTTTTTCTCTTACTGCAAATCCTAATGCCACGACTAATCCATTTTGGTTTTTCTTTAGTTGATATACGTATTTTTATACTTGGGAAGCATAAATCATAAAGCAACTTAAACAGATCATAAAATAATTTGAATGCCTTAGCGGGATCCGTTTCCTCGTATACGTCAGAAAAAGTGATAGCTTTGATGTTGTCTATGAATTTTTGAGCATTTTCTTTTGAGTAATCTCGTTTAGTTGTGAACCAGTAATTTAATATGCATGTTCGTCTAACTGGACATCGTAAAAGTTGTGCCGTATGATCGGATACTGCTAGCTCTAAGATTTCTCCATTTGATCCTCGTACATTGTGAATAATGTTATCTATGCAAGTCCCACTGCCTAGTCTGGTTGGAACTTTTATTTCAAATTTGAGATTGTAACCCGCAAGAAGATACTTGAATTGATCTGAATATGTAGTCTTTTTTAAAATATCAATGTTGAAATCCCCACATATAATAAGTTTTTTGTTTGAGTGTAATGAAAAAGAATTCAAGAGAATATTAAGGTTATTGAAAAATACATCAAGTTTAGTCTTTACGTCCCTGCTATGTGGGCTCCGATAGACACACATCACAATGACGTTGTGGTCAGTGAGTTCGACTGCACAGCATTCAATTATATTAGAAACACAGTACCTTTGCACGGACTCCAATGGTCTATACTTAATTCCGTTTCTTATCACTATACATGTGCCACCGTGTCTGGAGTTCCGTGTGAAATGCGCAGCAAGGGTAAAATTAGGAATATGTAACAAGGTAAGATCAGATAATATCATATTGTGCTCCGAAAAACATAGTACATCAATTATTTTTCCTGTATTGAGTAATTCACTAAGTGCGACAGTAAATAAATGAGATTTGTTCAGAAGACCATTAACCCGTGAGAAGGCGCGCCTAATTTTCTTACACGAGTAGGCGCGTGCGAGCAAATTGCTCACACTATCATAAATGTTTATATTTTTAGTGTTTCTATATTTATTGGCTTATAATGTATTTAAATAAATAACACAAGGTTTAGTAAGTAAGAAAACAAGTATTTTAATCAAAACTATTAAACATAATAGCAACTTCTAACGCAAATAACAAAACAACCTAGTATTAATTAATTTTTTTGGCACGTTTCATAAAAATCACAATAAAAACTGTTCCATAACAAAAACTAAAAAGTGTTATTCATCCATTAAATCTACACTAATGTGCCTCTCGAAACACACTGAACACATGTATTTTACATGTTCGGTGCAAAGTAATTGCTGGGCGCGTGATGAGCAAATTGCCGCACGTTGGTACACGGCCTCCACAAACGCCTTGCTGCGCGGTCGCAACGCCACTGAGCGGATCGAGAATTGCGTCAGGGGAGAGGGGGTGAATATTTAGGAAGGTACTGAAGTGCTTGAATTGGTGTGGCATGGGAAAGACACAAAATTTTTGAATTAGATTTTTGTGTGAGCAAATTGCTCATAGCGCGCCTTCTCACGGGTTAATATTTTGATGTAGAATATTAACGTTTTTATACACGAAAAAAGTTTTCATATTCACAATTTCTTTCGTCTGCGGAAGATTCACATTGGGTTGATGATATCTCTGTTAAGGTTAACAATAAATTTTGAAAAATTTTACGCAGACCACAGTCATTAATTTTTTTATTGTATTTAGAAAACATAGTAAAGTCATATAAAAGATTTAAATTAGAATCAAATGCAGTTGCATAGGCATAAGTTTGTAGGTCTAGATGTAACAAATTATTAAACGTCTCTATACGCCAATTAAACATTAATGAGTAGTTACTTAATTGGAAAGTAGGAACACATAAGATAATATTTGTATTTTGTACTGTCATCAATGTTTCCCTTAGTTGTATAATGATATTAACATAATTTTCAGTATGTAAAAAGTCTTCTTCCCCAATTAAAACAACACAATAGTCTTCCATGGAATAGTCAGTAACTTTTTTGTGCAAGTCTTTAATAAGTCGAAGTAAACCACAATTGGGGGCGAGGTAATGACATACTTGAAAGTTTTTAAAAACCTCTTGAGCTGTGGACAAAACTTGATTTTTTTTATTCGCACTTACTAAGCATAGTTTTCTTTTTATGGGAATCGAAGGTTGGGGGTCACTTTCTACCTTCTGTGTTGTTGTATTATTTAGTTTTTCCATTGAAGTGTTGATTATTCCTTGTTTTTTCGAATTTCCTTGTCTTCTTTGGTGACTTTGTTTGAGTTACTGTTTGGCTAGATTTATCTACCAAGTTATTTTTTATTGGAGTCGATGTTAGTCTGCGCACTTGAGTATTTGTCTTGGAGACCTTTCGCTTTGAACATGGGGTGGAGCACTTGGCCTCTCCTGTACCAACTTTCTTGTATAATTCGATAACTCGATTAGATTTCTCTAGATCTGACTTTAATTTTTCATTTTCGGTAAGTAAATTGTCAATTTCCCGATTCGCGCTTTGCAACTCAGCTTTTAACCCATTGATCTCTTCCTGTAGTTTATTAATGGATTCATTGTCCTGCAGTGAAGTATCAGGCATACTCATTACTGTTGCATCAAATATTGACGTCTCTGAGAACGACGTAGACAGGACGGGTATTTTTCTAAGTGTAATATTGTCGTCCGCCATACTTATAACTTTTCCCCCAAAAACGAAATATTTTTTTCCTGTGGTATCATTTATCGCCCACTGGTGGCGAGTAGCGGTACTTTTTAGTTTGGCTATTCGCCTCTTGTGTGTGTTTTGGCGCTAGTTGTCATACATTGAACATGGGGTCAAAGTCCAATTTTAAAAATATTTTTCGTAACGGTGATTCAGTTTTTTATTATTCTGGTTTTTTTCACTGGCGTTAATAAAAGTGTCAGTCAACGCATTTATTTATTGCGGATTTATATGGGTTGATGGTTTTTTAAAAGATGAAACACCAATTCGTTGTTTATCATAGATTATAGTTCACATATAATACTATTGTCATAATTGTTATTTCACTGGATCTAAATTGTCACAAACAATATCACTGCATCTAAATACTCATTACACTACTTTGCACCACTTTTTATTTAATTTAAGTGTAAGAATTAATTATTTACAAATTATAATAACCAGGAGATGTAAACAGTTTGAATGTTGCCAGCCTTTTTTTCATGAATTTTTTTTTTTAATTATTTTTAAAGAATTAATTATTGTAAAGAATTAATTATTTACAAATTATAATAACCAGGAGATGTAAACAGTTTGAATGTTGCCAGCCTTTTTTTCATGAATTTTTTTTTTAAATTATTTTATGAATTATTTTTTTTGAATGAGACACAAATAACTTTTTCTATTGTTACCTTAATTAGCTAGCCTCACAAACGAGAGGATATTGTACTTATATGACTGTGTCATCTAAATTTCATGACTGAGGTCTATAATATTAAAATTCAGAATTCTGCTTCTGCTGAATACTGCATATCTTCTTGGATATTCCTTATTTCATTAGTTCTTCTGTGTATAGAGGGAGCAACTATGGATTCTTTTTCTTTGGGAAAGACATGGATAAATCTAACTCCTCATACACACGAACAACACGCGTCACGACGACAGAGGCAACTGCAACCGTCGACGAGTGTCAACGGCTGCCGTCGACAACATGCCGCTCTTGTATTTAAGCACTGTACTCATACATACGGTCGATGGTTGCAGTTGCCTCTGTCGTCGTGCCGCGCGTCGCTCGTGTGTATGCATACTAAGCTGCTACTAAGAATTTCGGAACAATAATCAATGGAAGTTTTTACCAGAGTCTTTGTCTAATTAATTCTAAAACGTTTTAATATTTGTTTCTATTTTTATTTCCAGCGCACTATCCCGGCTGAAGCACTTCACGTTCCGAGGCGACGATCTCTCACCTGTCAAGCACATTTACCTCAAAAAGGACGACTTAACAGACAGACTGAAACACTCATACCTCCGTAACATCACCAACTATTGCCTAGAGAAAGGCGTCGCCATGGCAGTTGCTGCGTACTTACGGGATGTCGAAATTAACTGCCCAGAACCTTCCATCCGTTTGACCAGCAGTAGGAAGTTCACAGATGATACCATAAGCTTAGTTTGTTCCTTACTAGATGAGGCCTACGAGAAAGTAGGTCCGCAACCTGAACTACAGCCTGTGTAGACGATACCTTTGCTTTAAAACTATAAAGTATTAGCTACGATTTTTGGGGGGAAGTACAATGTTCTGTTGTCTTTTTCTGACTTTGTTTTAAGGGAAATTATATTTTTTGTTTCATTTTATGTGTAGGGCTTTCTTGTATTTATTTGCACTGAGCAATACACTTATCAGAGTAATATTTTTTGCAATGCATTTAGGGCGACGAAATACATGGTTAAGTACTATTTTTTTTTATTGTTTTATTTTACACTGATTATTGCTGTTTTAACGATTCAATGCAATAAATAATAATAATCTAAATAATGCAAAATCATAGTATCTAACGAAGTGACTTGCGTTAAGGAGTTTTCAAGCAGTAATTTATTATTATTTCTGGAAAACTTCTTTAGAATTTAATTTAAGAAAATGGTTACTTACTTGTTAAGCATAGACAATATTATCTTATTATTACTTATTATAGGTTCCGGTAGTCATTGAAATCATGGAATTACAAATAACAGTTTTGTTATTACCCTTATTATTCTAAAATTGGTGCATATTAAGATTAATTTAAAAAATGCAAGTAGAAATAGCGATACAAAATACACAGTAATAATTTTTTCAAATGATCTTATAATTTATTATATTTAAGTGCACAATAAATGCTTGTTATTGTTAAAATGAATCTTAATCGTGAGTTGAATTCCAAATATTAATTGTTATTAGATAAATAGTCGTGAAGTCCTACAATGACACTTTGTACAGGTTTGAGGAGAAACGGTCGTGGAGAGGGAAAGTACCTTACTCATTGAAGATATTAAATTGTACTGAATGCATTTCAAGATTTCTTAAAACGCGTAGCGGGAATTTGAACGAAATGAGTGCCAGAATAAATATATGACATCAATTTACAGGGTCAATAATTTATTTATTTATTGATTTAGGATCTGTAACAAAAGATGTACACAATACTTGACATTTAAATAAAGGGAAACAGCAGGTACTAAGTAGGTGCACTCTTTCACTAGGAGACCTCAGCATACACAATAAGTAGGTGCACTCTTTCACTAGGAGACCTCAGAATACACAATAAGTAGGTGCACTCTTTCACTAGGAGACCTCAGAATACACAATAAGTAGGTGCACTCTTTCACTAGGAGACCTCAGCATACACAATAAGTAGGTGCACTCTTTCACTAGGAGACCTCAGAATACACAATAAGTAGGTGCACTCTTTCACTAGGAGACCTCAGAATACACAATAAGTAGGTGCACTCTTTCACTAGGAGACCTCAGAATACACAATAAGTAGGTGCACTCTTTCACTAGGAGACCTCAGAATACACAATAAGTAGGTGCACTCTTTCACTAGGAGACCTCAGAATACACAATCAGTAGGTGCACTCTTTCACTAGGAGACCTCAGCATACACAATAAGTAGGTGCACTCTTTCACTAGGAGACCTCAGAATACACAATAAGTAGGTGCACTCTTTCACTAGGAGACCTCAGAATACACAATAAGTAGGTGCACTCTTTCACTAGGAGACCTCAGAATACACAATAAGTAGGTGCACTCTTTCACTAGGAGACCTCAGAATACACAATAAAATTAACATCTAAGCTTACAAAGTTGATATTGGCGCCGATTCCCTTGTTCTCAAACTAAACTAAATTTAAGTTCAGTGCATCTTTTTCTTTCTTTTTCATTAAGAAAAGGATAGAAGATACATATTAGTTTACTCCTGTCAAATTAGTCAGCGCCTGACCTAAAGTGTCGTATTTTTAGTATCCAGTTTTTTTGATCACGTCCAAATTTGTCTATGGAGTATATTAATTTGACAGAACTAAACTAATATTTATGTTGTCTTTTTTTTAATGAAATAGAAAGAAAAAGATGCATTTAAATGAGAATTAGTTTATTTTGTGAACAACAGAATCGGCGCCACTGAAGACCAAATTTCTTAAAGAAACATGTTTTTGAGTTGAACCCTCCCACTGACCATCTTTTTCTCCACCGGTATACTATTTATTAATAAAACCAGATAACTTTAAGTATTACGAATAAAACCTCATATTTCATCATAGTTTTAATATATTTTGCTGCGCTACGTGGCTACAAGTACATTAAGTTACACTGATACACTGCTTAACTATCTACTTAAGTTATAATTAATTTCTGTATTTTAGTATTATGGTGTAAGACCAATATCCTGTGTTGTCAATTCGTTTATTTGAAGGAAATTGTAATTTTCGGACTTTGTCTAGCGCGTATGTCCATGTTTTTCTGGTTGCCAAAAGTCTCTAATGTCGTGAAAATGCTGCCTGTCAATGCTACAAGTATTTAAGGCGAGAGGAAATTATAAATCGCAATCGCTCGCCAAAATGAGACGCCACACCAAAAGTTCAAGGATAACTTCAATTTTTATTTATTCGTTAGCCCAGTTATAATAGAAGTGTATGTTTGTAATGTCAAAAAAAAACATTTATTTACTAAATGCTTAAGAAAGTATATACGGTACTTATAACAAAAAAATAATTTTTATTTTATAAACAATCATTTACTTTGTTAGTTAGAACAAAATCGTTTGTGAAACCGGTCATAAAAGTTCCGTTATAATGAATTGCCATAACGGGTTACTGTAACGTTCATAACTCTATTAGCAATCATTCTACTACTTATGCTAGCTGTACTATGCGCATATTTGTATCGAATGAATCGAATGGTTGTTCGGCATCCACCAAGAATAATGATTACATAATTAAAAGTAAGGTCAAGTGCAACGTCAGTGGTAACGCTAGAACTACGAAAAAACACAGGTGCTGTCAATGTCAGACACCTCAAATATAAAGTTGAGTTACTAGCCCAGTATAATTTTATAACTTGGCCACTGCTTTTAATTTAAACTTTATTGCTGAGTCGTGAGGCTCTATTTTCTACAATAAACTCTGATAATGTTGCCACAAGAGCTCCAATCTATATAATATAAAAATCAATTGCCGTGCGTTAGTCTGCCAAAAACTCGAAAATGGCTCGAACGATTGTGATAAAATTTTGGTAAGTTTTAGTGTGCGCACCGGACAAAGCACCTAACAAACAAAACATGAAAAAGGCATTGAATTGCATGCTGGGCATTAGCTAGTTTTAAAATATATTTCAAAATTGATCCAGTAGTGTATTGTGAACAAATTACTTGCAGCCGATTTTTGTTCCTATCAACAACCATATTATTTGCCTTTGAAATATATCGAATTGACAACCCGCTAAATAGTGCCTTGAACGTGGAACCTCATCTGATGTAAAAATATTTTAAATATCAGTTAACCCGTCGCGCGCCAATTAGCAGACACAATAGAAATGTTATTGTCATCTGTACACATGGTGTACATTCGACGTTTTGAGAAAGATCACATTCCAGTGAACTCCGAAGTATTATATATTATTATACAATTATAGTTAATAATAAAGTCTATTTTATTTAAAAATGTGTGTTTTTACATCAAATGCTTTTATTATTACCAAAGTGTGACGTCACAAAGGTCATGACCATTAAATTAATTATGATATTATTATAATAATACTCCAGCACAGTGCTTGTTATGTTATTATATGAATAAATATGGGAGTTTTTTATTTTTTTATCATTATTTTGAACACGACCACTGATGGTGACAGTCTTAAAATTACGCCTTGTAAGAAGTTTTTAAAACTTTATCAACTAGAAAAACATTATATTTTAAGTTTTCTTAAAACTACACGAAGCTATACTATGTTAAAATCGAGTAACTAAACTTTTCGCTCACCTAATTAGAGAAAAACATTTTATAAATAGCAAACTTGGTAAGCAAAAGGTAACTTGTGATAAATATTACCTATGGTAAACCAGATAATAGCTTACATCTACTTATGCTATGGTTCGTAATATTTAATACACATTCATCATTTGAAAGCTTGCAATACTAACATGATTGTTGGCATTTGAAAATTTCTTTTAAAATTTTAAATACAATTTGTCACTTGAATTGGTGTTTTTTGAACTGCTGGGGAGTTGCGCCACTTCTTCTCCCCAGCGAAAGCACGCTGAGAGCTGGCGTTTTGGGGGACTGTCTTTTGTAATTTTCGCGCTCGAAACGTGCTGATTCTAAGCCTAGTTTGAATAAATGAGTTTTCATTTGATTTTTTATTTTCATAAGAATTCAATCAGTGACCAGTTCATCGCTCATGCGGCAATACCCGACGTTTCTCTTGAACTCTGTTTCATCCGGCGCGTGGATTGGCTTTCTGATCTCTATCAGCCTTCTATCTGTTTCCAAGGCTTGATTCTTGTATTGCAGGTCTTTAGTTACGCGCTGATGGTGATTGTACATGCCGTGGTATGTTGTCCTGAAAATTAATAGAAAAAAAAAATTTTCAATGAGTTATACTAACAGCTCTTCGTGGAAACGCTCGTCTTGGGATGTTCTCCCTCTACATCCATTTCTGAAATGAAGGATGGCTGTGTTCCGGTTTGAAGAGTCTGTGTGTCAGTGTTAATGCAGTCACATGAGTATTGCATCATCGTGCGCGCCTGTGATGCCCGTCCCTATGGTATTACAGATGTCCAATTGTGGCGATGACCATTTACCATCAGATTGCCGATAAATAACCATAAAAATGGTGTAGAAATACTTACAGTGCTTCTTCCAACTTCTTCTCCAGCATGTTGTGACTCATGTGGACTCTTTCGAATTCTTCTATCAGACCACGCATGGGTTTGTCCTGCACTCTTTCAAGGACTGGTCTCCTGGTCCTGGTTTCCAACCTGGTCTCTACAAGCTTGGTTGGGTTTATCTTGTCAGCAACTGCGGCACGCAGCGTCTCAATCTCCCTGTCTACTTTCTGGAGGTTCTGTTCCAGCTGAAATAGGTTGTTTTTATGAGGTCTCTTTAGATAAAAAATAATCGTGGACTCGCTAAATGATAAACAAAAAGTCGTGGACTTCATAAAAGGTTTTTTTTTTTTGTCGACGCTTAGATTATAAACAAAAACTCCAGAGATTTCACCACATCCTGGAACGATCATGGATGCACAAAAAAGAAATTAAGAAATTTTTCCACCACAGTAACTTGGACCTTTTGACATAGGGTGTAGGTTGATGCTGGATTGCCTCTGATTTTTATACTTACTTTGTACTTCTGCCACTCCATCTCATTTCTGGCTCTCTGTATATCATAGACCCTCCTCCTCATGATCAGTTCCACATGCTGACTCTGCGCGTGCATCTGATTCCGGGCCTGTTCACGACTCTTAAACATCGTCTCCCGAAGGGTTTTGGATTCAGACATCAGCTGCTCGGCTATCTTTATCGTGTTTTCGATGCAGTGGACGTAACTCTCTTCCGTCATTGATCTAGGAATGGAATGAAATTGTGAAATACCTACCCTGCAAAAATGTATGACTGAACTCAATGATGAAGCTATATATGAGGAGGTAACATGCAAACAGGCTTAAGTCACAATAATGTAAATTTTCAGAATACTGAAAAAATCTGTAGAGAAACAGAATCTCTACAGATTTTTTCAGTATTCTGAAAATTTACATTATTGTGACTTAAGCCTGTTTGCATGTTACCTCCTCATATATAGAAGCCATATTATACCATTTCTGAGAAAGACGTATGTGAACATTGTTTGAACTATAGTATGAATATTGATAGAGCTGCTGAAGTGTGGAGATATCATCAACATATAAATGAAAAGTTGAAACCAATTATTCTTCGGAACCTCTGGATCAGATAGCGAAAACCACCAGTGCACATTCTTCTACGGGATCCCCGCCAGGACACACGCTGCAATAAGTACGCCGGTAGTTCCTGGTGACGACATTTCTTCTAGTCCGTATCATTATAGGTCCCATTAAAATAGATGGACAAAATTTTAGAAATCATTCAGACCACCAAAATAAGGACAATGGTAAAACAATATATAAGAAAAACGCATTAGATACTTACAAGAAAAATAATTAGCTACCGAAAATACACTAATGTACCGGCAATTTATTATTTTAGGGTCAAAATAAGTTCTTTTTTGCTTGGATATCTTTGGTTAGACCTACTGAGCGCTGTGTTAAAATTTGTCCATCTATTTTCATGGGACCCTGTATATCTTACTAAATGTATAGGTCCCAAATCATAATAACTTACTCTGTAGGTACCCTCGTAGGATCCAGCTTGAAGCATATATCAGAGCTGTCTCTACTCAGGTCTTTGACGTGATACTCCAAGTCGACGGTCTCGTCCTTATTCTTGATCTCGCGCTCTAGGCGACAGAGTACGTTCGTTAGCTCCTTTATCTTCTCCCAACCCATGTGGCAGACGTCCATTAGGACCCGTTTATTGTTCTCCGTTATGTGCAGTTCCTAGAGGAAAAGTGGTTACTTAGAAGACTATTTGACGGTAAGATTCACGCAACACTTTTTTACCCATTTAAAAAGGAGTGCACCGCAGTGAATATAATATGAAACTAACATATCGTAAGGCTAGCTTGCACAACTTAAAAACAATTACTAAAACTTCCAGTGAGTATTAGGTCATCCCACTTCCAGTGTCATATTTTTTATTTTCAATATTTATGTATTGCGCAATGGTATGCAATAGTTAATACATGTGTTGTCTTGTACAATCATGTTAGTTTAATTTGGTGTGTTGTATTGTCAAGACATGCATTGATTTAAAATGGAAGATTTAAAAAAATCTATTAATGTAGTGGAGCAACGCATATTTCTAAAGTTTTGTGCTTTACTCAACTACTCTGGAGGAGTTGCGCACGACTTACTGGTAAAGTGTGTTGGTCGTAACGCCTTAAATAAAAGAACCGTACAGCGATGGCTTGAAATGTACAAACAAGGAAGAACCACAGCTGAAGATGAGCCGCGAGCACCTTGATCATTATCATCGACTAGATTAGAAGCAAGGGACAAAATCAAGGAAGCACTTCGTCAGTCACGTAGGGTCAGTGTCAGTGATCTCTCCACTCAACTTAACATTCCTCATTCCACTATACATAGAGTACTCACGGAGGATTTATGTCTGGTCAAGTGTGGTCAAGTGCAGTGTGGGTGCCCCACACTCTGAACATGGATCAGAAGGAGTTTCGTTATGAAACTGCGCGTAGCCATTTATCGTGGTATCGCCGTAAGAAAAATATACTTAATAGATTCATATGCCTTGATGAAACTTGGGTCGAATTTTATACTCCTCGTCAAAGACATCAGTCACGATGTTGGGTGGAACCGGGCACTTCAGCTGAACATTTACCACGTGCAAAGCTACATGAACGAAAAATACTACTAATAGTAGCTATGGATGTCAGAGGCATTGCTTTTTGGAGAACTTATGATGAAAATACAACTATGACTGGAGAGCGATATAAGTCATTTTTAGAAGAAAATATTTGGGCAGACGAACATCATATAACGAGTCCTATAATTTTACATGATAACGCCAGACCGCACAAATCCAAAATAGTGCAGAATTTAATTGAAGATAAAGGATGGATTGAAATTATTTAGCCGCCATATTCCCCGGATATGAATCCTTGTGATTTCAATTGTTTTGGCCATGTGAAGAGGAAATTGTCGGGTACTCGATACAATAGCAAAAAGGAGTTAGATATTAAACTAAAGAGCATTATTGATGAATTAAATGAAAGTGGTAGGTACTTTAAATGGTGTTCAAGATTTGCCAGCAGTCTGGGAGTGAGTGATTAATAGTGGTGGAGATTATTGATTACCTAGTGTCACAAGGTTATATAGTATAGTAGTCAGTTTTTGTAAAATAATAATAATAAAAAAATATGACACTGGAAGTGGGATGACCTAATATCATCAGAGGGACGATGAGGATGAGACAGAATTATCAAAAACGAACATCTTTTTTAGACCACCACGCGCCTCCGCTGTGTGGGCCTATAATACATTATAGATAAGCCAACTCCCAAATCTTCTGCAGTTAAAATCTATGAATTTTGAAGGACTGGATACGAAAGAGTTGTTTCATCAATAAAACACGATATTTACCTTATGCAACTCTTCCCCAAGTTGGTCTCGAGTCAGCTCCGGAGGCAGCCTCTGGTCTCTGTTAGAGAGACACTGGGATATCACCATAAGTGGTACTTGTAGAGACTCCAAGTGCAGTTCGGTCGCATTTTTCTCTTCTTTTAAAGCCCTAATTTCGTCTCGGACACATTCCCTTGTGAACCTCTGCTTCGCCCTCCATGCTTGAACTTCGAATATTCTGGAAAGTAGATCCTACATATTGATAACTTCTCTATCAGAACTTCTGATTTGAAACTGCCTTCGGATCCAGAAGCAGGCCGCTCTTTCCCATTGGGCAAAATCAAAAGTCATTTATTCAAACTAGGCTGAGAATCAGCACCTTTCGAACGTCAAAATTACAAAAGACAGTCCCCCAAAACGCCCGCCCTTCACCACTTCCTAGTGCTTTCGAAGAAGAAGTGGCGCAACAAACTCCCCAGCAGTACTGCTGTCTGTTCAGTTAGAAAGTACTTGATTGAATACAATACAAGGTATGCAAAGTAGTTAACATTACAAGACACAGAACACTAAATTATTTTTTTTTTGGCATATGTCAGCTAGCTACGCCAATATACCAACAAATACAATAAAGAACTATACGTAGTTACTCAAGCGAAAAAAAAAAATCAAAATTAAATAAAAGCCTCCAGGTGTAAAGGGCGTGACCGCTTACATATTTATGCAATGCTGGGTTCTGTTTACATAGCTGTCACTTGAATTGAAGGAAACTAAATAAACAAGTTATTACTAATGACAACAATAATAAAACCATGGTCAGCAAGACGACCAGTCACCACAAGCAGCACCCGTTCACGAGCATAACGCAAAGATCAGCCATTACCCCCCTTGCCATATTTGAGGGAAGGAGGCAACCCGACCCCCGACTCAATCACCCCGGGCACTCTGGAAAGCATGGCGCCTTATACCTGTACCTTGTTACAGCCAGTTATTGTATAATCCTCAACTACGAGGAAAACGATTTAACAGGAAGATAAAGATTTCCTGAGAGACGCTTAACTTATCCAGAACGATTTAGTGCTTCCGATGGTAATGTAGCAGCTAGACATAGTTTATTTGAAGTGAGTTTATAATAAAAACCAGTAAGACCTTACCTATCCCTTAACAACTCATTGTTAACATAGTTATCCCATCTCGTGGTGACTGAAGTTTCATTCCTGAGCTGATTTGCTCTTTGCCTCAACTCGTATGACTCGAAGCGACGGAGCCTAGCCTCGTTTTGCAGCCTTTGGATATTCCTTGTCCAGTCCAACACAGTTAAAGGACGATGGGGCTTCTCAAAAACTGGTATAGAAGCGTCCATTTTTCTAAGAAAATAAAATAACTATACTAAGTGCTACGCTACGTCCCAAAATGGGCTGCTAACAGAATGTCAGAAAATGTCCAATTGTTTGATCAATACAGTAATGGGGATTGGGGACATGAGTTTCCAAAGAATAGTGAACTCCAGTCTCTATTGTACCTCAATAATTAAGTTTTCAATCATATAAGAAGAGGCCTCAATTACAATTTATTAACACAATATTACGTCCACTCCAATGAAAACAAACAAGGAGTTTCTATTGGGTTTCTAAACCATTTGAAATTCGTACCATCTCTTAATACTGAAAAAGTACTTTTTAAAACATTGCAGGTTATTAAAATATCGCGCTTATGTAGACATACGTTTTTAATAATTTAATTATAACAGCAATAACTACATTTAAAAAATGTTAGAATTTATTCACTTTTAATTAAAAGTTCCTCAACTTGCAAAAAGACAGCGGAAGCACAGATTACTAACGGAAGCGCCAGTTGGTCAGCAACATATTTTAGAGCTAGACCAATATCAAATATGGCGGACTAGTGAGTGGCATTTGCATTAAAAGTCAACGCAATGATTGTTACGCCAGAAATACTGTAGAAAATTAACCGATTCCTAATAAAAAAGCGTAACTTAATAGCAAGTAACTTAAATTGCTCAGACATTTAGTATTTATTAGAGTTTTTGTGTTGTTCTATCGTTATCAAAAGTAAAGATGTAAGTTGGCATATTTTTGTTATAATTTTTCCCTTCGCTTGTTTTATTTACGGTAGTTTTGTGATTTAGGTACGACGATAGACGTGGAGGGCGTGGTGGCAGTCGCGGTGGTAGCCGTGGAAGCCGCGGTGGCGGTAGAGGTGGTTCACGAGGAGGACGATCCAGTGATCGGTCCCAGGAGAGAGGAAGCAGCCGCTTCGGAGGCAGCCGGGGAGGCCGGGATGGCGGTGGCCGAGGAGGACGCGACGGCGGCCGAGGCTTTGGAGGCCGAGGCGGTGGCCGAGACGATTTCCGAGGAGGAAATTTCAAGAATGACCAACCGGGCGGCAATCTCCGTAAAATCCGCTGGGACACAATCACTCTCACTCCGTTCCAGAAAAACTTCTATGTACCGCATCAGAACGTCCAGGCGCGCAGCCAAGCTGAAATAGAAGCCTACCGCAGCCAAAACCAGATCACTGTGAAGGGACGCGATGTTCCGGCCCCAAGCATATACTTTGAAGAGGGTGGATTCCCAGATTATGCTATGAAGGAAATTCTAAAACAAGGTTTCCCACATCCAACTCCTATTCAAGCTCAGGGTTGGCCTATTGCACTTTCTGGACGGGATTTAGTGGGAATTGCTCAAACAGGTTCTGGGAAAACCCTGGCATATATATTGCCAGCTATAGTACACATCATTAATCAGCCTCGACTGCTGAGAGATGAGGGGCCTATCGTTCTGGTTTTGGCTCCAACTAGGGAGCTTGCTCAACAGATACAACAGGTTATTGCTCTTAATTATTATATTATTAATCTTTCCTCGTATATCAATTTCAAAATAACAATAAGGCCTGCCATTGGACTGACACAATATTGCCTGAGGTGTACTCATTGAAGCAACATCACAATTGTCTCTAATATAAATACTTTTAACAACAAAAATATAAGATGAGTATTTGTTTTCCATTGTGCTACTTCAGGCGTTGATCTCAATGAATGGAATCGCTGCGGAGATGACGGCCAATCAGAGCGAACTGGAAATAGTAAATTTATCAAATTACATTTAATTAGTAGAACTAGCTTATTGCAGGCAGGCTATGTTCGAAAACCTGATGAAACATTGACATGATTTTTCGCATCCCTTTCGATTGTTATCCCAAATTCAAAATTTTTATCTTTTATTAGGTGAGGTTTCTGAACGTAACCTTATTTATTTTGTTTTAGTTTTGGGCACAAGTATTTTTTGTTTTTTCTATTAGACTTTGCAGCTTATCTGTGGAATGCTTTCTTTATTGTGTACATTTATCAATATTACATTGAAAAAAAAAAACAAAAAGCAGTTTGCCTTATTTCCACATTTTTACATTTAATATTATGTAAATTATTATAAAACCAATCGGGATACTATACAAGGAAGGCCTGCCACAGAAATATTTTGAAATAGAATTAGTGGGTCATGCACACACAACATTTTAACAAGTTTTTGTGGTGAGGTCAACTATCTGGGGCATACACACTTGGGTCAATCTATAATTTCAAATATTCTGGAACTCATTTCATTATATCACTCAACTTGACTATAAATGACACATGTCCAGTAGAATAGTAATTTTGGTTTTGCTGTATATTTTTATTAATTTCTCTAGTCACCCTATTGTCATGCTTTAACTATTATTTAATTTTACTGTTAACAACTGTGTAAGAGCAGATTAGGGTGGGGCATGTCAAATAGTTATAAGTTGCAATGTAATAATCCAACATTCAAGGCCATTTACACAAGCGCAGTCCTCTGTCAATGTTGGCCTTCAATTCATTGAAAGGTACATATAGACATAATTTAATCCTACACAGTTGTGAAATAGCTTTTCAGCATTTTTTATTTTGCAGTTTATCAAACATACCAATATGCTAGTTCTAGTCTCATATGGGCATGTTGTCACACCCACAAGAATTAGTTGCCCACCTAATAACACAATTTATTTCTTATTTAACTTGGAAAAACCAGGAATAAGTAATTATCACCGTCATCTCCACTTAAATGCTCTTAATAATCTGCTCTTACATTTATATTCTATATTTGTTTATTTGGACAGCTGAATGTAACATTTATACAGGAGTTAAAAGGTTTTGTTCCTTTTTGCAGGTGGCCAATGAATTTGGTCAGAGTGTGCAAGTCCGCAACACTTGCATATTCGGTGGGGCGCCCAAAGGGCCACAGGGCAGGTGTCTGGAGCGAGGAGTCGAGATTGTTATCGCGACACCAGGAAGACTTATTGATTTCTTGGAGAAAGGTGAGGTTTTTAAAGAACTACCAGACAGAAATGTTTAATGTGTGTGTTGTAATACTGTTTGACTATTGTTTATTCATGGTATCTTAACCTGTTAACCAGGGAATTCCGTACACGCTACTGTTTAAGTTTGACGTATTTATACATCCCGCTCGGTTAACAGGTTAAACAAGGCCTACAATTAAATACTAGTCCCCTATTCATATTCAGTTTCCATAAGCAAACAACTCTAACAATAGCAACACTGTTCAATCCATCAAAGAATGATGTGGTCCTCAGATACATCAATAATAGTTAGCCTAACAAATCTTGTATTAGTTGAATTTGGTCCTTCAATACAATAACAAAGTATTTTTATCAACAGATACGACAAATCTTCGTCGATGCACTTACTTGGTGCTGGATGAAGCAGACCGAATGTTGGACATGGGCTTCGAGCCACAGATACGCAAGATCATCGAGCAGATCCGACCAGACAGACAGGTGTGTGGCAAATATACATACATGTATAAACTCACGCCTTCTTCCCATGCGGTAGGCAGAAACTACAGAATGCCACCTGCTACGATCCTTACATACTCTATGTAATAGCATCACATTAAGCAACCAATCTTTATTGAGCCAGACAAAACAAGTTCCAGGCACGGAAGAGGATGGAGTTAGTGATTGCCTTAACACAGAGAGATCAGTACATATTAATAATAATAATAAAAATCTTTATTACACAAGAAAGTGGTTAAAAAATAGTGTGAAGTCCCTGACTCCTGTGCTAGGTGATAGACCTGTGTTACAAGAGCCAGTACACTCTCCCAGTAGGATATATTACAGAATCTTATGCAAAAAGTTAATATTACTTGAAAACTGGCAGAATAATAAATTTCATTTCCTAACTTTTCTGATCAATTGATAACAGTAGACTTCTTCTGTTTTGCACACTTTTATTTTTCTCTTTTCCCTAAACAAAGCTGTTTTTGTAACTTTAGGTTCTCATGTGGTCAGCAACCTGGCCTAAAGAAGTCCAGAATCTGGCCGAGGAGTTCCTTCATGACTACATCCAGATCAACATTGGTTCCCTGAGCCTGTCTGCCAACCATAACATTCTGCAGATTGTGGATGTGTGTGAAGAATGGGAGAAGAATGACAAGCTCATCACGCTGCTCACCGAGATATCTTCTGAGGAGGAAACCAAGACCATTATATTTGCTGAGACTAAAAGACGGGTGAGTTTTGAGGAAAAGCATAAATTATGTTTTTGGAAGATGCATAATATGTCACATTAAGTTATTTGGTGAAACTTCACAGATTTAAAGACTACAATTTTGGGAAGTCGCCATTTAACATTACCTTGTCAGTAAAAAAAATATTCCCTGCTTCAAAGATTAGGAAAACTTAAAGATAAATTAGAATCAACCTAGCACTGTCATCGTAATTTTTTCAGACAGCAAAAGTAAATCTATCTTTAGTCAGTAAAAATATTTTGTATTCTGAATCATTTAGTCACTTTATATGATTACCCAAATTGCTCACGCTAACTTGTATCAAGGTCGATGAAATAACAAAAACGATCAACCGCGCTGGCTGGCGCGCGCTTGCCATTCACGGAGACAAGAACCAACAGGACAGGGACTATGTGCTCAACCAGTTCCGCATGTCTACCGGAGGCATCCTCGTCGCCACGGACGTCGCCGCGCGAGGCCTTGGTAAGTACTCCCACGACACTCCCGCGACCGCGGCCAATGGTAGGGTATCATAAGAGCGAAAATGTCTAGGGCTTTTATATGTCTGAATATCATACAATTGCAGTTCAATATTATCAGATATTACTAGCACTATTCGCTTTCCAAAGACAAGAAATAGTCACTGTAAGTTGCCCAGAAGTTACTATCTTATGTTTGTGCCACCGATCAAGTTTATAATGTTCTGTGGTGGTGATAATTCCCGCCAAATGATGAGGGCATCAAACAAAAGATGAAATGACACAGTTGCGAGTACTAAGATACTATAATCATGTCAGAATAAGATGGCGGGTCTCGCACTGTACCACCGGGGTGTTGTAATGGTCTAAGAGATGTCAGGGGCGTAGCGGAGGTATATTGATGCCATTGCTTAGTGATAATCATGAACAGTTGTTATGTGACACAACTGTCAAAATAGGTTCCAGTATTCACGTTTTTTGCACAAGTAAGACGTAAAGAGCAAAGGAAATGCAAATCCTTGTTTGAAGAGCTGCAGGATCTTCCAATATTCGTACTTCTTGCTATAAATGATTATTGTACTTATAAATATTTTGAAAATACCAGCATTAACATTTTTAATGAACTTGAATAATGCATGTGAGACGGTTAAAAGTGAATATTGGAACATGGCCTCCAAATACTTATAAACACAGCAATGGTACGGTGATACTGCTATATTCTCGGGCCACGATAACTATTATATTCTGGTGGTAGATATTTATACAATAGTATAAAAATGTTTTATTTCTCAGAAACTTTATATCGGACATATGGAGTATCTTTAATTACCTTGCTATACAGATATTGTAAAAATCTACCACAGACGCAAACATCTTAGCCCGATAATAATAAAATAAATTTCCATGACTGACTTGGCATTATTCTCGATTGTTTTTCATTTCAGAGGCGCATGCGTGCAGTGTTAACGGCTAAACTATCGGTGTGTTGCTGACCTTACAAAACCTTGTTACCATATTGTAAAGATCAAATGACAGTACACTGTCAGCGCACACTGTTTCAATATGAGCATGCTGCCTCTAATATTTATATGGGAATTGAGCATTAAAACATCATGGTCTTATGTACAGGAATGTTCGAGCCAAAATTATGGGGAAACAAAATTTGCTCTGTCAAAACATACCATTGGTTTATAAATTAAAGGTAAAATTAAGTAAGACCATAGAGCAATACATGCTTGGTTATTTGTCATGAGAGATTTAATCCGAAGCCCTTTGGCCTGCCCTACGCAACTGACAGCCGCGCGGTTAAAGGGCGCTAACGTAAGACAGCACACCGACTCTTGGCCTGCACACTCCGGACTGACGGGCATAATACAGTTATTTCCAGTTTAGCGATGACTGACGTGCCGACGACACACGATAAGGTAAATATTATGTGTCTTTACTGTTTGAGAAGAGTGTTCTGCTGCAAAACTTACATAACATGGTGGGATAAATGTTCTGATTGTTTTAATCGAAAAGTTAACTGGCCAGGCAGTTTACACTAGTTTACAGTACATCTGTTGCTGAAGAAATTTTAGCTGTTGCTGACTACATATAATATGCTATTTTCAAAAATATAATTAGATGATTTTTGTCAGCTCTAGTTCCTGAGTTTCAGCTATGTAGGTATAAAACAAAAAAAAAAGTGTATTTACTAAGAATAACTTTACTAAAAAAAAAATGAATCAATAAGTTCTAAAAAACTTCGTTTTAAAGCTCTTCTCTGATGTGTAGACTTTGGAAAATGACGTATCAGAGACCAACAATAGTCAGACATCATATTCGTATCCCAGAAACCCTGATCTTTCATGACGCGTAAGTCCTGATGCATACGCTTTCCCAAGTTCATTTATTAGTGCATTTAATCTTATCAACAAGTTTTTGATATCTGAAGAAAAGGTAATACCGTTTTCTTCGGAAACATAACGCCGTAATTCTTTATCTCTTTCACGATAAAAAGTTACTTTAGTATCTGAGGAAAGCAATTTTTTTTTTCTTTCAGTCTTGATGCTAACAATTCTGAAGCTTGTTTAGAAAGATTTAAATCTCTTACAACTCATTTTGGGAAAAGCATTTTGGCTCATTTCACATACCTTCAAAATCAGCATCATTTTGTGATGAGCTTGGTCCTTCAATGTCTTGTTCTAAGGGTTCAGATATATTTTTAGGCTCTGAAGAGTCAGGTGAACGCTGCACTGGACGTTGAACACAACTAGTACTTGGGTACTGCCATTTAGCTCGATTGTTAGTGTTTAAACCGTTTACGTTCACGCTACAAAAATAACAGTCTTCGAGATGATTTCGTGGTTCCCGCCAAATAGTCGGTATTCCAAATTTAAAGGCACTTCTTTTATCACTTTTCCATAATCTTAAATATTCCACACACTATTTACTAACACAATTGGGAGCCCAAGACTTCTCATTTTTATCCAAGAGCATCCCAAGATACTCCAACTTTCACCAACTTTGATATAACTTTTCTACAATCGTTAAACACATATTCTCCGCACATATAGCAAAAATGATCTGGATTGTTTAAACAACGTCTCCTTGAAATACTCGTAAAACACGCCTGTTATCGATTAATATATACGCTTAAATGATAAAAATCAAAAACGAAGTACCTCGAGCTGCTCAAAAAATTTTGAGGGTAGATTTGACAAAACCAAGTCATAAGTGAACATCAAACACAAAATTCGCAGCAACAGACAAAAAGTTATTTTTTTTTTAAACTAGTGTTATTATTGGCCAAATGCTTGAGCAAGTTTGAAAATTGAATGTATGTCCAACCATTTACTGTAGTGACTGCATTTCTGTGAGCCAAAATTATTAATATTTTCTAATTAATATATTTGATCCTTTGTTGGCCCTTATATACGAACTCTCATCTCAAACACGGTTACTTCACTTGTCCAATACATTCATTATTGTGTGAGCGTCAATATTACACGCCTGCTAATATACATGCTTGGACACAGATGTGGAAGACGTGAAGTTTGTGATAAACTATGATTATCCCAACAACTCGGAGGACTATGTGCATCGTATCGGACGCACGGGTCGCTCGCACAACACCGGGACTGCTTACACGCTCTTCACACCAAATAACTCGGCTAAGGTAAGCAGCATTATGTAATGTTATTCTTGCAGCCAAAATATATTTAAAAAAAAAGCAGCTCCCTCTCACATTAAAGCCCAAGCAGGCACCTTTTGTGTAAATTATTTCATCACCACTGGTATCAAAACGGTGAAGGTAAACATAGTGAGGGAACTGACATGTCCTAGAACCACACATTTAAAGACATATTGTGACATCTGCCAACCCACACTGGGCCCTCTGTGGATTATAGCCCTCACACAGATATGGTAGGGGAGCCCAGGAAGGGATTTTTGAAGTGACTCGAGCGTGTCAGAAAATTATATAGGGAGAATCCTTGCATCCTTTAATGTACCTCTACCAAGTATGAACCCTCCATATGGTGGGGTGTGTTGAGGGGAACCCGTCTGATTAGTAAAAAAAAAATCGATTCTTAGAAAAACTCGAGCGCGTCAGTCATTTACAGTATGTACGCGCATTATATTTCTGGTAACTATTAGATATTAATCTGACGATTAATTCAAGGGGGCTGGCCGTAGCGAGCGGTTGAAAAAAAAAAAAAAAAGTTATTCGAGCGTGTCAGACATTCAAAGTGTAAGTCAACTAAAGCTTAAAAAGTGTCCTATTAAAATATCTGACGATTTGGACATGACACAAACTCATAATATATTTTTGTATATGTAAAAAAAAAGGTGATCTTGAGATACTCCAGCGCGTCAGATTTTTATGCAGGAGGGTCAATTTGATGTCATAGTCCTTCTGAATAATAATCTGACAATTATATGGAGGGATATCGCTAGTCTGACCATTTTGAAGGAAATTTAGAAATAATATATCCGCATTTACGTACAGAAATTGGTTAATTTATTAATATAAAATTAAATATAGATCATTAGTTAGTTTAGGGACGGTGCGAGAGAGTGAGAGATAGAGAAAGAGCGAGAAAGAAAGTGAGACGCGGAGTGGGGAATAAATGATAAATGATTTATTTTCTGTAAGTAGGTTTGTACAAACACTTTTACATGTCAATCATATTTTTTTACTAGATGAGGTCGGCGTTTCCTATCTGACTACTCTGAGAAGAAAGGCCGAAACAAACTCAGAGGTCACAGTCTCTTTTAAAGTCCAGCCATAATCTTGGTCAGATAATGTGAAGACCATGTAGATTGGTGTCTGAAATGGTCTTTTGAGTAACGAACCACACAGATTGAGCGGACCTGTCCAGTCAGTGCACGCATTTGTCAAAAATCGTGCAGCTCAACTCAGAACTTGAGGAGCCTTACGATTCGACGAACAATGCCAATGAAAGGACATTTGGGTAGGCCGCATAAATGACTCAAACTGCCAGATCATGATTAAAACTAACTAAGAAGGAAAACCGAAAAAAAGAAATGACCCACATAGTCTTCACACTCACAGTAATAATAATAAAAATAAGATACTTTACAAAATAAATATCCATGTCATTGTTTATATAAAATTCATCAATGTCAATGTGAATACACAGCTCTCAGCCGCTGTACGCTTCACCTTTGCTCCACGATTCTACTAACATCGCCCCATGAAAACTGTCAGATTATTAGTTCTTTGTAATTCTAATATTGTTTCCTTCAAAATAAAAAAAAATTGAAACGCGCTCGAGTATTTCAAGGTGACGTTTTTTTTTTACAACTTCGAGACTCGCTTGTTTCTTAATGTCACGCTCAAATTGTCAGATTATTGAGATATACAATCTTCTCAATGTAATTAATCAACTTTCTCTTAATCTGACGCGCTCGAGTTTTTCTATGGATCGATTTTTTTTTACCATCAGACGGGTTCCCCTCAACACACCCCACCATATGGAGGGTTCATACTTGGTAGAGGTACTTTAAAGGATGCAAGGATTCTCCCTATATAATATTCTGACACGCTCGAGTCACTTCAAAAATCCCTTCCCGGGCTCCCCTACTAATAGGAGGTCTTTGTCCCCGCAGTGGGAATACACTGATTATGCAGCCTCCTCTTTAATTCTGAATTGAAAAAGAATTGAATTGAATACTG